>CM076684.1:41862944-41890444 GCA_038501925.1 Xenopus petersii | reverse complement strand
CGATACTCTACTCACATAGAAAATAGAAAGTTATTGGAAAAAGTTATTTCTGGTGATCTATCTGAAAACAACTAGTTGTTTGAAGGTGAACAACCCCTTTAACAGGCTGTGTATGGGCATCTCTAAGGGTCAGGGCACACAGGCAGATTCGGGGAGATTAGTCGCCCGGCAACAAATCTCCTCTTCTTTGGGGCAACTAAACTCCCCGAACTGCCTCCCCTGCCTTCCCGCTGGCTTAAATGTAAATCGGCGGCGAGATGGCACTCAGATCGCTTTGTTTTCCGAAGTCACACAAAGTTTCCTTGTGAGAAAACAGAGTGCCATCCCGCCGGTGATTTGCTTTTTAGCCGGCGGGAAGGCAGGGGAAGCAGTTCGGGGAGATTAGTCGCCCCCGAAGAAGAGGAGATTTGTCGCCGGCGACTAATCTCCCCTAATCTGCCTGTGTGCCCTGACCCTAACGCTGGCCATAGACTTGCAGATTTTATTTTTTTTGTAACAAATGCTAGTTCATTTCAGTCTAACGGTCTACCATTAACCATTCAGATTAAAATAAAATGGCCATTTATAGACAGAAACAAAAATAGTGACAGTCTCCCATTGATATAGTCAGATAGGCAATACATGCAGAGATCTTATAGTAATACCATATGAACTGATGTTTTGTTGGTTTATTTGTACTTGTATTGTTGCATGAACAATAAGAAGGCAGCCATACCATGTGTGGTCCATGCATTCTGTCCTCCATTCTGCAGAGAGCATCCACAGTTGGCTTGTGTATGCCCATCTTAAAGGAACCGTAACATCAAAAAATTAGAAAAATATGAAAATATAACGTAAACTCTTAAAATACATGTTAATAATAATAATAATAATAGTAATAATATTGTGTTGCACTGGTAAAACTGATGTCTGCTTCAGAAACTCTACAATAATTTACATATACAAGCTGCTGTGTAGCCATGGCGGCAGCCATTCCCAGGTGAAAAGAAGAAAAGGCACATGATATACAGCAGATAGCAGCTGTAGTAACAATGGGATTCTTCAGAACTTTTCTGTTATCTACTGTGTATCCTTTGCTTGAATGGCTGCCCCATGGTTACACAGCAGCTTGTCTATATAAATGATTTTACCAGTGCAGGGCAACTGTATATCATATTGTCATTCCTTTAAAACACTTTGATTTTTTGGTGTTACTGTTCTTTTACCGGCACAGATAGTTTATGACCTGTGTTAATAAATCAGACCTATTGGTCAAATGCACTCACAGAAATGTAAAGGGTGTATTATAAATGTATGATGGGAAATAGCATATTCTATGTAGTGAAATGATTGGGCAAGATGTTTAGCAATTCGGTTTAATAAAATCCCAGTGACTAACTACTAGCTGGAAGTGACAGCAGAATTCCCTTTGTATATCACTGGTTAAGGGAAGAATTTGTGCTGACAAAATCAAGCTTGCTAGATATTTAGTTATTCCATTTACAGATGCTTTTTTAAAATATTTTTGGTTTGCAAATAGTTACATTTTTAAAGTGATACTGACACATTCCTATAAAAATCATAGGAACATGTCGGTATCAAGTATGTGCTGCACCCGCAGTAGTTCCCCGCAAAGCCCCCCTCAAAGCTGCCCCGCGAACCTTGGTGCAGCAGACCGGCTGACAAATCTTCCGTATTGTTTCAGTGACGCTGGGCTGGGGGTGGAGCGATCCTTCCCGTAGGCTGAAGTCCTGTTGCACATACAAATTGGGGGTGGGGAAGGAGATCGCATGACTTTGTCACATAACAAGGAAGTAAAAAAATGTTCCCCTTTCCCACCACTAATTTGCATATGCCGAATCTTTCGCAAAGGATTCAGGGGTTCGGCCGAATCCAAAATAGTGGATTCGGTGCATTCCTAATTGAAAACGATATCGGTAAACTTTGATGCTTGGGAAATAACACAGCGGATAAGTGTAACTTCTTTATTTAACCATTAAATATACACGTGTATGT
This sequence comes from Xenopus petersii, assembly GCA_038501925.1. Taxonomy (NCBI): domain Eukaryota; kingdom Metazoa; phylum Chordata; class Amphibia; order Anura; family Pipidae; genus Xenopus; species Xenopus petersii. The sequence goes on along the minus strand of CM076684.1, from coordinate 41,888,449 downwards.
GGCTATGAGAATTGCAATGGGGTACTGAGAAGTGAATGCTAAGGAACTTATTAATGCCAATACCCACTGACTACTGGGGGCTAAAACTTGTTCAATTGGATTAAAAGCCACGTTCATTCCCTTTTTTTTTTAAAAGGGAACGGTCGCAAAAATGAAAATTGAATATAAGCTTTCAGCATACTGAAATGAGAAACGTTCTACATATAATCAATTTAAAATTCTGTACTGTTTCTGAAATAATCAAGTTCATCTTCACTATTACCCTCTCAGCATCTGTTTCTCTTCTTTCTGTCCTCGTTCCGGACTTGGGTGTTAAGGTGGCCATACACGGGCAGATTAAAGCTGCCGATATCGGTCCTTTAGACCAATTTGACAGCTTATCTGGGCTTCTGACGGGTCTTCCAGATCGATATCTGGCCGAGATATCGACCGGGAAGGTTTCATTTTTCAGGAGATCGACCAGTTGGAGCCCATTGCTCCTTGTTGTAATCCGATCGTTCAACATATAGCCCTGCGTTGGTGGGCATATCAGGGAAATATACACCAAAATTGCCAAATGAACGGATCCAATATATCTTACAGGGGGGCTCCTTTTGCCTAGAAGATGTATTGGAGCTTACTCTTTTAAAATCAGCAGACATCTTGTCTCTCTACAGCAGAATTTGTGCAAAAGGCAGTTATTTTGTTAGATTTTGTTTGTACTGGAATCCGTTATTTGAGTGAGCTCTAATTCATCTGCTAAGAAAGGAAGCCCCCCTATAATATATATTGGATCATACATCTGACACCCAACACCTGCATGAAGACAGAATGAAGAGAAACAGATGCTGAGAGAGGGATAGTGAACATGATTATTTCAGAAACAATGCAGAATATTTAATTATATTTAGAAAGTTTCTTGTTTCAGTATGCTGAAGCTTATATTAAATTTTTCATTTTCGTGATAGTTCCCATTTAAACTGTAAAGCATACATCTACTGAACATATCCACTCACCCAGTGCTCTTGCTGCATTATTGACAATATGGTTCATAACTAGGAAGGATTATCTGCCTTCATACACCATGTAAACTGGCCGGTGTAAAATTCACTATTCAGTTTTTGTCCCCTGCTGTTTTTGTGGGGACGGGAAGTACTTTTTGTAGTATGTTTGAATTAAATGAAGGTGTGATTTTTATCTCCTGTATCTGTTAGACTTATGGTTATTGGTTTATAGAGGGAATCAAGACTTGGCACATACATTGTGATAGAGCCATTGTTTCCTTTGTGGTTGGATCAATGTCTTTTCAGTTTGTGCGAATTATTCTGCCTAGTGTGTTACTTTAACTGATTAATAGGAATGGGAATAATAATCTTAATAAAGTTGTTCCAAGCGTTTACCATTTTTTTAAAAAAAAAGTTGTTTTCTCCCTGTGCTAGTCGGCAGAACCACAATTGATTTGTAAAAGAATGAGAGATGTAGTCATAATGTGTAATGACAGTGTTACATATAATAAATACGCCTTCTGTTTCCTCTTCATTCTTCAGGGGTTTTCCCCTTCAAGATGAATCATCCTGTCTCAGCGTAGATATAAAGGTGTCTAGCCTCTGCTACAAATCACTGAACTCACATTGTGTAACATTGTGCCTAGAAATATAGCAATTCAGTTTCATGGTTTAGACCAAAGTAATCCTTTTCATGTCAGGATATATTAAGACATTGGGCCTGGGATAGGTGGTTTGATATGTTATATGGAATGTTGGCAAACTAAGGTTTTCTGGATATGCAGTATTTCATTAAATATTCATTATAATAAAACTAGAACCATATTTGCAACTCGGTAGGAGGTCAGCTGTCCCTCCATTGAATAGTAATGGCCTGGACCCTAAAGGCCCCCATACACGGGCGAATAAAAGCTGCCGACAGACCGAGTCGGCAGCTTATTGGACCGTGTGTGGGGCCATCCGACGGGCTTTCTTGATTCATATCTGGCCGAAAATCGGCCAGATCTCATTCGGGCAGGTTAAAAAATCCCGTCGGATCCCGGCGCATCTGTGCCCATATCAAATGCATTATGATCCATGATTGGATCAGCCCAATATCGCCAACATCAATGTGGGCATTTCGTGAAGAGATCCACTCGTTTGGCGACATCATCAAACTAGCAGATCTCCTTAAGAATGCACTTGCAGGTCTGTGAGTAATGCTCCTAAATGCTCAGAGCAACATTTCCAAGCTGATCCACAAGTGCATCCGCAGGGTCCAGACAAATGCAGGTATGGGATCTGTTATCCAGAATGCTCAGGACCTTGGGTTTTCCAGGTAACAGAGTTATCATACCTTTAATCTACTAGAAAATCATGTAAACATTAAATAACCCCAATAGGCTGGTTTCACTTCCAGTAAGGATTAATTATATCTTAGTTTGGATCAAGTACAAGGTACAGTTTTATTATTACAGAGAAAAAGGAAGTAATTTTTAAAAATATCGATTTGTATACAATTGAGTCTGTGGGAGAGAACCTTCCCATAATTCAAAGCTTTCTGGATAATGGGTTTCCAGATAACAGATCCCATACCTGTTATATACAGATCAACGGAAGGGCTGTTGTAACATTTTCGTCTGCCGAGCTGAAACGCATGTTTGTGACCCTGTTTGTAGCCATTTGCAGGCCCCACAAATAGCAGTGTCTAGTCCTGACTAAGTATATAGATTTCCTTCAGGGTAAAAAACAGATGATATAGTTTAGGAGAAACGTTCATTAAAATAAAATAGTGTTAAAACTCAGACTGTTCCTAAACAAAATCTACATTTTCCACATGCTCTGGCTGGAATTCATCTAGCAGTTAATTAAAAAAATCTTTAGATAGTTTATTATGAGGTTCCGCCTCTGTGAGTACCAAAGGTGAGTATTCTGGCCTTCGCTGTGCTGGTCTCCTAATTCAGCAATGGGCTGTCGCTAACTTCTGTGTCTCTTAAGTTAAAGGGATACTGTCATGGGGAAAAATTTTTTTTTTCAAAAAGAACCAGTTAATAGTGCTGCTCCAGCAGAATTCTGCACTGAAATCCATTTCTCAAAAGAGCAAACAGATTTTTTTATATTCAATTTTGAAATCTGACATGGGGCTAGACATTTTGTCAATTTCCCAGCTGCCCCTAGTCATGTGACTTGTGCCTTCACTTTAGGAGAGAAATGCTTTCTGGCAGGCTGCTATTTTTCCATCTCAATGTAACTAAATGTGTCTTCGTGGGACATGGGTTTTTACTACTGAGTGCTGTTCTTAAATCTACCAGGCAGCTGTTATCTTGTGTTTGGGAGCTGTTATCTGGTTACCTTCCCATTGTTCTTTTGTTTGGCTGCTGGGGGGAAAAGGGGAGGGGGGTGATATCACTCCAACTTGCAGTACAGCAGTAAAGAGTGATTGAAGTTTATCAGAGCACAAGTCACATGACTTGGGGCAGCTGGAAATTGACAATATGTTTAGCCCCATGTCAGATTTCAAAATTGAATATAAAAAAATCTGTTTGCTCTTTTGAGAAATGGATTTCAGTGCAGAATTCTGCTGGAGCAGCACTATTAACTGATTCATTTTGAGAAATTTTTTTTTTCCCATGACAGTATCCCTTTAAAGCAGCAGAAAGTACACATCCCAGTCAAAGGCTGACCATACACTGAAAGAGTTAAAAGCACAATATGAAATGTGGGGATACCGGTATAAGCACTGGCCTAGCATCACACCAGTAGTATATCCAGGAAACAACAAGAGAGCAAATACCTTTATGATGCAGCAAACGGGCTGATCCCAACTTTATTTCATGGTGCTCAAGACATTTTACACATTATCAAACATTTCTGGAACATGTCCCTTCCTCACTCATATGTGTTCCCGAAATGTTTGATTGTGTATAAAGTGTCTTGAGCACCATGGAATAAAGTAAGGATCATACCCGTTTGCTGCATCATAAAGTTATTGGTTCTCTTTGTTGCCTACATACACTGAAAGATCCACTCAGCTAGCGAAGTAGCCATAGGAGCAGTTCTTTGCCCGATTTGACCACCCATGTGCGGTGCCAAATTGAACTGATCCAATCATTGGCTCAGGAGCTGATATTGAATGTTAATGTGGGTCTGTGCAGATGAGTCAGGAGAAGATCACATCAGTGTTATGGTGCAACCCTCATCCTATATTTATTTGGGCAGGATCCCGTCATGAGCCACTAAGCTGCCAACTTGGTCTGGAGTAGCTGAGACAGATTTTATCTGACGGTGAAGGTAGAAAGCACTTTATCTAATCTAGTTGCAGCAGTAAAAATATGCAGCTGAATTAGCATATGGTGTTTTCGTTCTGCTCCGCTACAATCTGATCAGGGGAAAGCACGTACTGCCGAGAGTGTGCCTACACAAACCAACATTTTCATAGTCCCCACATTTCGAAGTGGATGTAAGAAATAGCTCTGCCGTCTTGCAAATGCCATTTAAATGTCATTTCGCAGTAACACAAGCTTGGTTCTACCTCCCAAACAAAACTTTGTATTTACTCTTCTGACATGAAGGAGGCAGCTCAATACACTGTAATAACCTGATGAATGTAGGTAATTTTTATTCTAAAATATTATATAAATACAGCCTAACATTAAAAATATAGGCAGTTTTTATTACACAAATGTATTGTATAGCTCATATATCCACTATAATGAACTGCCTGGCAGACTGTTCTAAGGATAGCCAATCAGAAAGCTGTGCTGGACTGGAGAACGCTGTGCTTTTGGCTCTAAACACAGGCATCAGGGAGTAGTCCTCTGATTGGGGATGTTTCTTGAATCACTTTGTTAGCACTTGTTTGTTAGCACTGGCAACCAATCCGCACCTTGAATAAAAGCAAGTATGTTATTGATGGATCTAGATCTAGATCTAGATGGATCTAGATCTAGATGGATCTAGATCTAGATGGATCTAGATGGATCTAGATGGATCTAGATCTAGATGGATCTATATATATACACAAACAAGGGAAAGTTGTGCTCACCACTAATTTTTAAAACAATTAGGCGGGGGTGCAATGAGGCTGTGACCACAAAATACACTCTGCACTAAACCCATTATCAATATATTTAAGACATTTTGTGCATACTGCTACTGAAAAATGCCTTACCCTTTAAACAAAATGGGGATTGTTTGTCCATATATTGCAATATATTTGCAACTTACTTGCTGCTTTCAAAGTAAAACTCCCAAACTTGGCTGCCCTTTTATTAGACACCAGTCGGATCACCTGACTATAGCTGGGAAGGGTGGGAGCTACAACATGGAGCTGGTCACTGCTCCTGTATAACTATAACAAACAAGGGAAAGTTGTGCTCACCACTAATTTTTAAAAACATTAGGCGGGGGTGCAATGAGGCTGGGCAGCCAAGTTTGGGAGTTTTACTTTGAAAGCAGCAAGTAAGTTGCAGGTAAAACTTAGTTTCTTTGTAAAATGTATAATGAAGCAATAGAATTCTTAATGAATCAGATAAAATTAAGCGTAGGACTGGCCAGATATGGGATGACTTTGACGTAGTTGGCCAGCTTAAATATATTGCAATATATGGACAAACAATCTCTGTTTTCCTTAAAGGGTAAGGCATTTTTCAGTTGCAGTATGCACAAAATGTCTCTGTCTTAAATATATTGAAATGTATTACATAGGAATCAGGCTCCTGCCTGATTCCTATATAATACATCTATGTAGCATGGAGCACCACATAGAGTAGAATATATAAAATCCAATACTTTATTCATCCATTAAAAATCAATATAAGAATTCGCCAATAGTGTACAGAACCATTACACTTGACGCGTTTCGTAGCCCTCCGACCACTTTCTCAAAAGCTCCTATATAATACATGAATTAGATCCATTATCCAGAACACTTGGGATCTGGAATTTTCTGAATAAGTAGTTTCCACAGACTTTAAACACTTATACCCTAAGTCTGAAAATAACATTTACTTTAAACCGTAGTATTAAATAATAGTCGAGTCTTAAGATTTTTTTTGCTTCATTTTTATTTTCCAGAGTGGATAGAAATGAGGACAAGCAAATTAGTGCAAGTGAAATGCAGCGGTGGATCATGGAGAAAACAGAAGAGCATTTCCAAGAGGCTGTGAATGAGAATAAGCTTCACTTCCGTGCTGTGGATCCAGATGGTGACGGTAGGAAAGAGAACCTATGCTGACAAGTACAGTCGTTTTGTGCACGAATATACAAAACAATAAAAAAAAAATTGTAATGGCAAAGGAATGTCTTTGGGACTCAAGGAATCCACAGGGCCTAAAAAGCTGTATTTATTAGTTTAAATTGAAAATTTCACATCTCCCTGGGCTTTACGTGTTTCGTCCCCTAGGGGCACTTAATCATCACCAATGAGGTCCACTGAGAAAATATTGGCATTCAAACAAGAGGTCCGTGTCTGACTGTGCCAGATTAAGCAAACTGAAATAAAATATCTCCTTCCACATCTGCCTTGCTATGCAAATAAGGATCACATGGAGATTTGATTTCATTTGCATTGCAGGCGCAGGATTAGAGAGGTGATTATTGTCATGAATATCCTGTAAATGATATCCTTATAATCAGAGCTTAGTGATGCCATCTGTTGTATTAGATTCTCAGTGATGTCATTTGTGCTACATGATTCCATAAAACTTGCGTAGGTTCAGCTGGACAAATGGCTACATAAATCCTAGATTTATTGTATTTCTACCAGTAACACTGTAAACTTTCTCCTCTATACATGAACCCACAAACATTGTTTGTCCGCAGATAATATTTTGATTGTAGACTGGTCTATCAGAACTGCCCTCTGACCTGACATATATATCCCAATGGCCAGGCAGTATGGTTAAAACTGCCATCAAATTTTCAAGAGTGTAGTACAGGGGTGCCCAAAAGGTAGATTGGGATCTATCAGTAGATCTTTAGCTGTGGCTCAGTAGATCTCGAGACACTGTCAGCAAACAGCTTGAATAAATGACCCTCCTGTTTCATGCTTTTCATTCCGATATTTATCATGTTAAGGTTACATAAGAAACAGTTTTTTAATAAATATAGCAATATACATTTTCTGATAAATCATTATTTAAGTAATATTTTCCATGGAGCAGAATGCTAGCAATGATTTTATGGATGTAGATCATAATGGGACAACATCTCTAAAAGTAAACCCCACATTAGTAAAGTATGGGCACTCTTGCTGTAGTATATTGATTGCACCAAATCCACTATTTTGGGATTTGTCCAAATTCTGAAAGATTTGGGGGAATACCAAACCCTATTTACATATGCAATTTAGGGCCAGAAAGGGCATGTGGTTTAAAATATTTCAACATCCCTTCTTTTTTTGACAAAAAGTTATGTGATTTTTAAGATTCCGATTCAGTTCTGTCAGGCACTTGGATTCGGCCGAATCCTGCTGAAAAAGGCAGAATCACCAAAGTGAATCCTGGATTCGGCACATCCCTAATATTGAATCTTAGCAGTACAAATAGAAAACATTTTCTGCTTACACAGTAAAATATGCTTCATTAAAATGTTTTGCTCACAGTGTTGCTGTTGCTCCACAGGGCACGTGTCTTGGGATGAATACAAAATTAAGTTTTTAGCCAGTAAAGGATTCAATGAGAAAGAGGTGGCGGAAAAACTGAAGAATAATGAGGATCTGAAGATTGACGAAGAGAGTAAGTTCCTTGCCTTCTCACAGAGTATTCTCTTATAGCTGACACACACAGGCCACTTTATCTTCATGTCTTTACCCAAGAGTCTCTGTGGGCGATTCCAAGTAACTCACCACCTCCGCTGAATCCTCCTTTCTGTGTTTTCAGATCATTGATTGTTTGATTGTGACTGTGTCTATTAGCTTCCTATTTCTGTCACTGTTACTTATTTACCATTTCTCAAGAAGTAAAGAATTGGCTCTAACGCACAGTCTCAGCATTTATCAATATATAATGTTTTTTCTAGAAAGATGACTTTATTGCAGCTACTTTGAATGTATACAGTATAGTTTATTAGGGGAATTTGTAATTGCTGATCTGATTCACGTGTTACAATACTTTGTCTTTATTTAAATAGCACAAGAGGTACTGGATAACTTGAAAGATCGTTGGTTTCAAGCAGACAATCCCCCGCCCGATCAGCTCCTGAATGAAGAAGAGTTTCTGTCCTTCCTTCATCCTGAGCACAGCCGAGGCATGCTTAAATTTATGGTGAAGGAGATTATACGCGACCTAGGTGAGCAAAAGTAGCAGAAGTTCTACACAGTTAATAAATACCTTTGTTTCTGCTTTTTTGTGTACAGTACTTGGGAGTAATGACCTGCTGTTTCTCTTGTTTGCTGGGAAGAAACACAGTGTTGTGTCAATATTTTCACATCTACGGAGGATAAAATTTCTTCCTAAGTATTCAGATATTAACTGATGTTGTCATGCATATGTTGAAACGCATTTCATCATCTGTTTTAGTTCACTTGAGCTATTGCTCACCCCATTACTGTGCATGACTTCATATTTCAGGGAAATACTGATTTACCCAAGGGTATGTTAAAATATAAGAGAATAAGAAAGTCTGGAGAGTCTTTGCAAAGTATGTAGTTTTATTATCGCACTACATGTTTCGGACCCATCTGGTCCTTCCTCTGGTGCATGCACGTGGATGCCAGCAAAAAGCTGCCACTGCATGCATTCCGTGGATATGGATGTATCACCAACATTCCGCCTGCTGCCTTACAAGCTTTGAAATCGAACTGATAGAAAGCACATCATATGCAGGTCAAGAGCTTCATGTGTACATCCCCTAACCAGATTATTGGTCTCTTAAAGGATGAGCATCACCATACGATTATACTTTATAATAGTTATGAGATTTAGGAATCCTACTTCTGTTTCTTGTTGCAGTGTATAAAAAAGGGCATTAACTCAAAGGATGAAAACATAATTATGCCTCTTTATAGGTCCCTGGTAAGGCCTCATCTGGAGTATGCAGTGCAGTTTTGGACTCCAGTCCTTAAGAGGGATATAAATGAGCTGGAGAGAGTGCAGAGACTAAGTGCAACTAAACTGGTTAGAGGGACGGAAGACTTAAATTATGAGGGTAGACTGTCAAGGTTGGGGTTGTTTTCTCTGGAAAAAAGGCGCTTGCGAGGCACATGATTACACTTTACAAGTACATTAGAGGACATTATAGACAAATGGCAGGGGATCTTTTTACCCATAAAGTGGATCACCGTACCAGAGGCCACCCCTTTAGACTAGAAGAAAAGAACTGTCATTTGAAGCAACGTAGGGGGTTCTTCACAGTCAGGACAGTGAGGTTGTGGAATGCACTGCCGGGTGATGTTGTGATTAGGGGTGGGTGAATTTTTTCACATTGTTTTGCCGTAGAAATGACAGGCAAAGACTTTTATGGTGTCGTGCATCAAAAAAAAAAAAAAAAGACGAGCAACAAAAATATTTCACCACGCGACAAAAACATTTCGACACACATAGACTTTAATGGGCATCTGCTACATTTTTTTGGAGGCGAATTTTCAACGAAACGGGTCAAATTCACCCATCCCTAGTTGTGATGGCTGATTCAGTTAATGCCTTTAAGAATGGCTTGGATGATTTCTTGGACAGACATAATATCAAAGGCTATTGTGATACTAAACTCTAAAGTTAGTATAGGTATATATAATCTTATGTGATAATAAGGAGGGGTTGTGTGTAGGGATGCTGGGTTTTCATTTGGAGGGGCTGAACTTGATGGACTTTGTCTTTTTTCAACCCTATGTAACTATGTTTGTAGAAGGAAAGATAGCTGAGAAGAATTGATAATATTCTCACCAAACAGTGTTGGGGGTTTCTTTTTTCACTTCTGAAGTTACAACTCACGCATAGAGTCATTCTTGTGCCAGATTAAAGAAAATGGGTCTGCTTATTTTATTGCAAACATATTTATATACATAAGTGGATCACGTGATGAGTCTTGTACACACATACAGTGGCATGGGTACATTCGGCTCCACTACACCTAATGTTGGTCATTCGAGTCAAAGCTGGATTCTTACTGGGCCTCTCATGCCCTGGTAGCCTAATCGCTTGTGTTCAGGGCCACAATTATGGCCTCCCTGATGGATATCTGGTTAGAATATTAATAATTAAGTATGGCAATCCCAGTAGATATGGACTGTGTTCAGCTTGCTTGTTGGCCTGATGCCAAACAACTACAAGTCTGAATTCATTACTACAGGGATCGGATCCATTATCTGGAAACCCGTTATCTGGAAAGCTCCAAATTATGGAAAGGCTGTTTCCTATAGACTCCATTTTATCCAAATAAACCAAATTCTTAAAAATTATTTCATTTTTCTCTGTAATAATTGATCCTAAGATATAATTAATCCTTATTGGAAGCAACACCAGCCTGTTGGGTTTATTTAATGTTTACATGATTTTCTAGCAGACTTGAGGTATGAAGATCCAAATTATGGAAAGTTCCATTATCCAGAAACTCTTGGTCCCAAGCATTCTGGGTAATAGGTCCCGTACCTGTAGTACTAAATAACAATGAAAGTACTCTCAGTCCTTGTAGTCCTATTGAAAAAGTGCTTGATAAACCATGTTGTAAGCTACCCTATCTTTTTTGCTGGTATATCTCAGGGCAGATATTCACTGCTTCTTACCCTCCACCTATCCAGATACCTCTTTGGCTGTAACAGTTGTTGTTCCACAAGGACCAATGGTTGGACACCTCTCAGCCTCGGGATAGCATCTACATGTGCCATAGATAACTGGGCAGTGAAATTTCTTCAAAATATAAAACCTCGCAAACATACAGGCGGATTAATTAGCTACTGATGAAATGTATGTCATGTAAATGTGATAGGGACATTAGATTGTAAGATCCACTGGGCCACGGACTGATGGGAATAATACAAAATCTCTGTAAAGTGCTGAAAAGTTTGTTGTATAAATGAAGAATAATAAGATAAACTTTGTATGTCGGATCTTAGTAGACATTTTGTCATGAAGATATATTTAACAAGCAACAATACTACAACAACCATTGACATTATTCATATGTTTTGTTTTAGATCAAGATGGTGATAAGAAGCTTACTCTGTCTGAATTTATTTCTCTTCCTGTGGGCACTGTTGAAAACCAGCAGGCCCAGGATATCGATGATGACTGGGTACGGGATAGGAAAAAGGAATATGAAGAAGTCATTGATGCCAACCACGATGGTATTGTTACAATGGAGGAACTGGAGGTGAGGAGACTGAAATAGTGGCAAAGGCATGATACTAAACATTGGTGTGTGTGTGTGTTGATTTGCCTGTATTCCTTAGCATTGCTCTTTCATCATGTCCCAGATAGTAGCCTTTCATTTTGTTTTAATCATTTGGCCTGTAAGTGGAGTCAATACAGAGTGCAGAATTAAGTGGGTCTTCTATGCTTCCCTTTAACACTTTGCTTTAAAGTTATTTAGCCTTCACACACTCTAGCCATTCTATAGAGCATTTTAACAAAACACCAAAGCTGCAGTTAAGGCAGTGAAGTCATACACAGGTGATGTCCGTGTTATGTGCCTACGGGTGGAGCAGGCAGATATCATTTATAGAAAATATGCAATATAACATGCCATCCTTCTCAATCGCATCATTAGGCAAAACAGCAAGGTAATAAAATTGATAAGGGGGCTTTAATAATTGAAGTACAAAAACAGTGTTGGTACTGGTGTCACATTATTGAGAAAAGAGTGGCAAACATCAGTGGGAGATAATTGCAGTAACACCAAAAAGTGTTTAAAAGGAAGGAAAAGATGATGTGCTGTTGCTCTGCACTGATAAAACTGCTGTGTTTGCTTCAGAAACACTACTATAGTTCATATAAACAAGCTGATTGGCAATGGCTTTAGTTGAAAAAAAGGCTATATGGCACAGGTTAAATAGTGGATAACGGATAACACCATTATGTTCTACAGAGCTGATCTGCTATCTGCTGTGTAACCTGAGCCTTTTCTCCTTGGAATGGCTGCCCCCATTGCTACATAGCAGCTTATTTATATAAACAATAGTAGCAGTTTTACCAGTGCAGGGCAACACTGCATTTGTATTATCTTAAAACACTTTCATTTTTTTATGTTCCTTTAAGAAAGGTTCATGTCTCTTATGTTCGTTAATTTTGTGAGAAATGGAGTGTTGGCTGGAGGAGAGCTGACTACTGCAACTTAACCTGCAAGAATCATCCTTCATTAAAGCCACCCCGGTGTGCTATTGGGTTTAATGTGGAAATGACATTTAGCCATTTTGGATCAATCGATAATCATCCGGCCCTCGATGATAATTATGATAGCCTAGGGAGGAATATTCTTTTCACAAGCTAGAAATTGGGTCAGTGGCAAAATGAACTATTGTCGTTTGAAGGACATAAAGAGTAGTGCCGAAGCAAACACACAAGGAGGAAACAGATGAAGTTACCATTTAAGCATTATTGACTGTATGAGAAATGTTTGCTTTGTGAATATTTGTTTTGTATTTACTGAAGTACTTTAGCTCATGCCAAAGGCAGACTTGGCTTACATAGTAGCATGGGTTACTCAGTACTCGATTGAGTTCCAGTCTAGTACACAACTGGTTACTGGAATGAACCAAACATTTATTACAAGAAGAAGGAAAAAAAAGTGGCGTACAAGAAATCCGCATTCAGACCATATACATAAATTAGAAAAAATGTTTAGAAAAGAAATCCCTTAAAGTAGAAGGAAAGTAAGTAAGCTTTATCAGAAGTGTCTATATAAATACACCAGTAAACTGCTCAGAGTCCTCTGTCAAAAGAAACACATTTCTTTCCTTCTATTTTGTACACATGGGCTTCTGTATCCGCCTTCCTGTTTTCAGCATAAACCTCCAGGGATTGGGCTTGAGCATGCTCAGTTTCTCTCTCCCTCCCTCCTCCCCTCCCTGCTGTTATCTGAGCCTAGAGCTAGAGACTCGGACCGGAAGTGATATCACGCCAAACTAATATGGCAGCTGCTATCCTAAACAAACAGAACTTCTAGAGCTGTTTACTCTGGTATGGTAAAGCATTCTACAGAATAAATATAGCATTGTAGCTTGTACTATTGTGGCTAATCTATTGGCAACAAACTGCCTCAGTAGCTTTCCTTCTTCTTTAAAAAGCCTTATACATTTGCTACTGTAGGAACAGTGAAGAGCTTTATGTGTTCTGTACTGGAACGATTGGAGATGATTGGACCTGTCACCTACACATAAAAAGCTGCATAATGAAAGAGTCCTTTGCAAATTGAATATGAAACCTAAATTCTTTTTTTTTCATGAAAACATCCATACTGGTTATAAAGGTGTTTAAATATCTGAGCTGTCAATCAAATATCTACATAGAGGAGGGGCAGTCAATTACTTTTACTTTTCATTCAGCACTTCCTACATGTCACTGCTCTTCTCAAATTCCCCCTTCCCTCCTCACACTCTGTAATTATATAGGGCACTGCGCATGAGAATTAGCTTCCCCATTCTGGCGCGTGCGCAAGATTTTGGGGTGATATACAATTTATTTTAATAACAGTGTCCACAAAATGGCTTCTGCCTGTTTGCCCTTTAAAGCGGACCTGTCACCTACGTTTAAAAAACTGTATAATGAAAGTCCTCTGCAAATTAAACATGGAACACAAATTCTTTTTTTTCATCCATACCTGTTTAAAATAGGTGTTTAAATATCTGAGCTGTCAATCAAATATCTGCCCGGCTCTATGCCTGAGGCATAGAGGCAGGGCAGTCAATTACATTCAGCAATTCCCACATTTCCCCTCCCTCCTCAGGCTCTATAATTGCTGTGCATGGGCATTTGGTCCCTCATTTTGAGGCATAAACATGATTTTGAGGTGATACACTCACTTAATAAAAGTGTCCACAAAATGGCTGCTGCCTGCTTGCTGTGATTGTAGACTTCCAAGACTGAAGGAAACAAAATTTAAATAATAAATATAGTGTACATAAAATTTATTTTGCTCAGCAAGCACGACAGTAAAGGATTTTTTATTTATTTTTCAGGGTGACGGGTCCCCTTTAAAAATCTATATCAGTAAGGGGCCCATTTACTTAGCTCGAGTGAAGGAATAGAATATAAAAAACTTCGAATTTTGAATGATTTTTTGGGCTACTTGGACCATCGAATTGGTTACTTTGACCTTCGACTACGACTTTGAATCTAACGTTTCGAACTAAAATTCGTTCGACCATTCGATAGTCAAAGTACTGTCTCTTTAAAAAAAACTTCGACCCCCTAGTTCGCCACCTAAAACCTACCCAAGTTGAATGTTAGCCTATGGGGAAGTATTTTTTGGTCGAAGAAAAATCGTTTGATCGATGTATTCAAATCAAATCGAAGGATTTAATCGAACGATTGGAACGATTTTTCGTTCCATCGAACTATTTGCAGTAAATCCTTCGACTTCGAAGTTGAAGGGTTTCCATTCGGCAGTCGAATATCGAGGGTTAATTAACCCTCGATATTCGACCATAAGTAAATTTGCCCCTAGATGTGTTTTAGGGATTTTTGTTTTTTTTTTTTCCCAAAAATAGTTTTTTGCTTAGTTTATATGGCCGAATATGGATTTTTTGAATGCCTACCTCTTTTTGCTGCCGTACAAAACGAGCATTTGCCCAATGTTGCTGACATTTGACTCCGTGTACAGTAAATCTATTTCAGAGACAAGTAAATGTGCTTATTCTGTTTTGTTTCTAGGAGTACATGGATCCTATGAACGAATACAATGCTCTCAATGAAGCCAAGCAGATGATTGCAGTCGCTGATGAAAATCAGGATCATCTCTTGAGTTTAGAAGAAATACTGAAGTACAGCGAGTATTTCACGGGCAGCAAATTGATGGATTACGCCCGCAATGTTCACGAAGAATTCTGAATTTCTTCCAAACGCCACCTCTCCACATAGTCTACAGCAGTTCCAGTGATGATGAACTGATCCCTCTTGTATTGGAATGAGAAGAGGAGCTGGTACCAGTTTCTGCTGCTATTCTACCTGTGTGTTCTTCGTGTGCATCAGTGTGTGGGGCTTCTGCCTTCCCCACCAGGAGCTACTTTTCATTGCAGGATTTGTACAGAAATACTTGCTTTTATCCACTTCAGTTCTATACATAGCTATATTTTTACATCAGCCGTTCGCATATTGAATCATATCTATAACAGAGGTTGTTGCCTCTTTGGTGCATAAGGACTCGAGCTACGCTGTCCATGTAATAGGTGTTATTAGCAAAGTAATAGATGCTTTTTAATTGGGATGGGGTTAAACATTGGCATGTACAGGCATCTAGGTTTTACTGGTTGTGGTGTCATCCTATACTTTATAGCAAGCCAGAACAAACCAATGGCATTCATTCATTTAAAAGCAAAATTCTCCTTTTAAAGGGGTTGTTCACCTTTAAAATAACTTTTAGCAGGGGCGTAACTACAGAGGAAGCAGACCCTGCGGGTGCAGGGGGGCCCAGGAGGTATAAGGGGTCCCATGAGGCCCTAATTAATGAGAAATTTCAACACTAATTGGAAAAACAGGACAACCTCTGGATTTGTTGAGGCCCTAAAATGTTTTTGCTGTGGGGCCCAGAAACATCTAGTTCTGACTTTTAGTATAATATACTGAGTGATATTCTGAGACCATTTGCAATTAGTGTTCATTTTTTATTATTTGTGGTTTTTGAGTTATTTAGCATTTAATTCAGCAGCTCTCCAGTTTGCAGTTTCAGCAGTCTGGTTGCTAGGGTCCAGGTTACCCCAGCAACCATGCACTGATTTGAATAATAGACTGGAATATGAATAGTAGAGGCCTGAACAGAAAGATGAGTGATAAAAAGTAACAATACATTTGTAGCCTTACAGAGCATTTATTTTTAGGTGGGGTCAGGAACCCCTATTTGAAATCTGGAAAGAGTCAGAAGAAGAAGAAGACAAATAAATCAAAAACGATATATAATAAATAACGAAGACCAAATGTAAAGTTGCTTAGAATTGGCAATCCTATAATATACTAAATGTTATCTTAAAGGTGAACCCCCTCTTTAATGTGTTAAATTCTTTTTTCTTTGTGGTGAGGGGACAACAAAAAAAGTTTCCAGAGGGAAAGATTCTGTCTTCTTCTTGTTTCCTCTTTTGTTTCCTGAATTCTGACCAAAGCAAAAACAGTGTTACTTTCCAGTCCGTGAACATTTGTTCGGCAGTCCCAATTTGCATCAGTTGGTTTATACAGGGTAAACCCCTAAGGGAAGTCCCGTTATTGACCTCGGCTCTGAGCAACAGCATGACTCTTTCTTTTCAATGTCTTTTTTATTGGGTTTTATAATAATCCAGCAATAAACAGCTCATTTCAATAAATTGACATGACCATTTCATAGCAAATTCATTAAAATAATTAAAGAAAATAAAGTGAGAACTAGTAATAACTACCATGTGGCCAAAGTATTTATCTTCATCTCTATGCCTGACAAATTTAAAAAGGAAAGTATTTTCTTTATATGAGTGGAAGAATTTCAAATTCAATCTTGAGCGATAATATCTTTTCAGATCTCCAATTCTTTACCCCATAAAGTTGTAAATAAATAGCTTTTTTTTTTTGCTACTTCTGATGTTTTTAAATAAATATATAATTTTGATTTAAATTGTTTCCTTAACGGATGATCTCCTACTTTATATCTAACCGCATCCTGGAAACAAAGATGATGAATGTATTGAAGAACAATTTCCAAAACAGGAACAGTGTCTTTAATCTGATTTAAAAAGATTGTCTTCCATGTAGCTGCCACAACCAAGAATGAAAAATTAATTGTTTTGGCAGAAATATCAGGAATTGAATCCTTCTCTGATTCTTGCAAATAGTTTATAGGGTCAAGCAGTGCATTAGAATTTCTGGTACAGGTTCCTGCTATAAACAGACTAACTGGACTGCAGTGCGTTGGATAGGCAGCTGCTGTCATTTAGGAAGGGCGAGGAGGCGGCTCAGGACTTAGTGTTGTGAGTCAGCCTCTGTTTGACTGGGGATTGTTCAGTTGTTTAGTGTAGGTCTCACAGCAGTATGATACAAAATCTGTGTCTCAGGGATGTGGTACAGGTATGGGACCTTTTATCCAGAATGCTCAGGACCTGGGGTTTTCCGGATATCAAAATAATTATGTAAACATTAAAATAAACCCAATAACCTGGTTTTGCTTCCAATAAGGATTAATTATATCTTAGTTTGGATCAAGAACAAGCTACTGTTTTATTATTACAGAGAAAAAGCAAATGATTTTTTTAAACATTTGGATTAATTGATTATAATGCAGTCTATGGGAGACGACCTTTCCATAATAATGGCTTTCCAGATAACTGATCCCATACCTGTACTAAAGATGTTGCAGGAGAGATCCAGTGTCAGTACGACAGGATAGGGACCCTCAGGAATAAGGGAGGAACTCCACGATGCATTTGGTGCCGACACGTCGCCATGCGACGAAACACATGCAACGTGTCGAATGTTGTGAAGTAACAGAAAGAGAAGGAGAATCGCATGTAAGAACCACATTTATCCGACTGTTGGATGAAAACGCACCACGCTGCTTGTTTCTTCACAACATCCGACACGTCGCATGGCGACCTGTTGGCACCAGACACATCGTGGAGTTCCTCCCTAAAGGTGGCCATACACGGATAGATCCGCTCGTTTGGCGATGTCGCCAAATGAGCGGATCTCCCTCCGATATGCCCACCTTGAGGTGGGCAATATCGGGCAGATCCGATCGTGGGCCCTAGGGCCCAATGATCGGATCCTAGCATTCGCAAATGGGCGGTCGGATCGCGGGACCGCATCAACGAACAGATGCGGCCGTGATCCGTCGGGATTTTTAAACCCATCCGATCGAGATCTGGGCGACTTTCGGCCATATCTTGATCGGGGAAGCCCGTCGGGGGCCCCCATACACGGGCCAATAAGCTGCCGACACAGTCTGTCGGCAGCTTTTATCGGCCCGTGTATGGCCACCTTAAGGCTTAACTGAGAGCAGGTGGAAAAGATGAGAATTTGCTAAAAATGCTGCAAGATGAATATCCCCAAATGAACAAGTCGAGCATTAGCATGGCTAGAATTGTTTTCACTGTTATTTTTTTTATACATACTGTAATTGTATTATATATAATTTCTATGCATAAATATTATATGTAAGATTATGGATATAACCAGTATCATGTGCTTAACTTAAATCCTTGCCATGATTTGTGTCGGGAGTCTGCTTGTAAATAAACTTAAATTATACTAAAACTGGATGCCTGTCAATTAGATTTTAGAAACATCAGTCAAATTGTTTTACATAGAATTACATAT
The DNA here is from genome assembly GCA_038501925.1 of Xenopus petersii. Taxonomy (NCBI): domain Eukaryota; kingdom Metazoa; phylum Chordata; class Amphibia; order Anura; family Pipidae; genus Xenopus; species Xenopus petersii. The sequence goes on along the minus strand of CM076684.1, from coordinate 41,870,061 downwards.
TAAACTATTTTGTTTTAAGAATTGTAACCACCTTTAGGGTAAGGGCACACCTGGAGATCCGGGGAGATTTAGTCGCCTGGCAACTAATCGCCTCTTCTTTGGAGCAACTAATCTCCCCGAACTGCTTCCTGTGTCTTCTGTCTGCTTCAATGAAAAAACACCTGCGCCAATGCACTCGTGAGGAAACCAGGCGACTTCGGAATTGCTGCGAGTGCATTGGCGCAGGGGGGGGGGAGATCTCAGATGTTTTTGATTGCCCCTTTTTAAGAAGCTCCACAATGATTACGTGTTAATATTGAGTCTATTGTAAACTGTGAGGCTGGATCTCCCTGTGTGGGGGCAGTAGATTAGGGACTTGGACTAAAGACAAATTTGGGTGAGATTTGGAGCAAATGTTTATTTACTGGGCTAGATATTATTAGGAATGCAATTGTAGCATGGAATGGCACCTGTTATCCAGAATGCTCGGGACCTGGGGTTTTCTGGATAACAGATCTTTCTGTAATTTGAATCTCCATGTCTTAAGTCTAATAGAAAACCATTAAGCATTGAATAAACCCAATAGGCTGGTTTTGCTTCCAATAAGGAATATTAATATCTCATTTTGGATCAAGTGCAAGCTGCTATATTATTATTATCATTATAGAGAAAAAGGGAATACTTTTTAAAAGTTTGGATTATTTGGATAAAATGGAGTCTATGGGAGACAGCCTTCCTGTAATGCTGAGCTTTCTGGATAATGGGTTTTCGGATAGCGAATTCCATACCTGTATGTGTTTGGGATAATAACCAAAGACTAGTTAGACAGTGCTTTTAAAACTTTACTAAGCCCTGTTGAAATGTTTATATGTGTGTGTGTGTGTGTGTGTGTGTGTGTATACATATTCCTGAGTGCACACCGGATTTAAAAAATAATTTCAGTATCAAAATTGTTTAAAAAACATGTAGATGGATGTCTGGCCCTTCGAAGACCGTTATCAAGATCAAACATAGTAATTAAAGCACACAATTTTGTAATCACACAAACTCCACCCCCAGACATAGAGCACCTCCCACTTTAAACCACACCCATGTTACCACAAGACCATACCCACATTAAGGCAGAGTAGGGCACACGCAGGCAGAATAGGGCACACGCAGGGAGCATAGGGAAGGCAGCAGACAGGGAAACCTATCAGGACCAGTCTAAGATGTACTACATACAGTGATTCAGTGCTGGTGCCCCAGTAGCATTTTGTATAAGGTGTGAACAATGCAGTGGGATCACAGGTGTGAACAATACAGGGGATTACAGTCTGAATTTGAGGTTTAAACAATGCAGGGGCCAGTTAATCTCTGTAGTGATACCATGGTAAACAGACAGCAGGTATGTGGGGGGTGCCACACAAGGGGGGGGGGTCCTGCGGGGACAAGGAAGGGGAGGCATATGGGGTGAAGGGGAACAAGGGGAGGTGGGGCGATAAGCGGAGACGGCCTAGGGGCTCCCCATTTATAAATCCGGGTCGGTGTAGGGTTTGGTCCTTCTTTCCTACAGAAGACAGGCCACACAGACATGTAATAAGATAAATGGCATGTGTAGTAGTAGTGCATGTAATGTGTGGCCTTATGTAATACCTTTTTCCAGTATGATGATTGGTGAAACTATATCCCGGTGTTATAAACCAGCATGATGTAGAATTAGGGCATCGGAAGCATCAGCTCTTTCTATCAGGGAGCCAAATATTCTTTGATTTCTGGTAACATTTCACAGGGTCTGTCTTCACCAACAAATCACGGAAATTGACACCCCTTTTATGGGCAATCATAGGGGGTCTTCAAATTGCGACCTGCCTGTAAAATATTCCACTTGTTGCAAACAACATTCCTAATCTGCAAATTTTGATGATAAAACCAATCTCTGTGGCTCATTTCTCTTTTGCAGTGTCTCTAACCTTACCCTTTGCCTTCTCCAAGGCTTGTTTGAGTACAAAGCTAGGATATCCTCTTGCTAAAAATCTCTTTGTCATCTCCTGTAATTGTATTTCCCTTGTTTCAGTGGAAGAATTGTTTTGCAATACGCTGCAAAACAGGTAGTGATAACTTCATTGCCTTTGTAAATGTAATAGTGTATTAGGATCAGTCACTTTTCTATATAGCAAATACTCAAACCTGCTTTGCTTACGGGTAATTTGTACATCTAGGAACTGTATGGTATTCTCATTGATGGTGGCAGTTGCTTTCTTTACATATATACAATATATATAAATATTCATTTTTTAATGTTTGTTTATGGGGGGAGGGGTGCTCTTGACCTATGTCCGGGGGTGGAATTTAATTATTATGTTTGAGCTTGATAACTTGATAAGTGGCAAAATCTACAGTTTGGTACATCCTGAGAAAGAAAGAAAGCACTGGTAATCTCAGCAACGCAAAAAGACTTGGACGTCCACGGAAGACAACAGTGGTGGATGATCGCTGAATTATTTCCATGGTGAAGAGAAACCCCTTCAAAACAGCCAAACAAGTGAACAACACTCTCCAGGAGGTAGACATATCGATATCCAAGTCTACAATAAAGAGAAGACTGCATGAATGTAAATACAGAGGGTGCACTGCAAAGTGCAAGCCACTCATAAGCATCAAGAATAGAAAGGCTATATTGGACTTGGAAAATAAAATCTAAAAAAGCCAGCACAGTTCTGGAAAAATATTCTTTTGACAGATGAACCAAGGTCAACCTCTACCAGAATGATGGCAAGAAAAATGTATGAAGAAGGCGTGGAACAGCTCATGATCCAAAGCATACCACATCATCTATAAAACATGGCGGAGGCAGTGTGATGGCTTGGGTGTGCATGGCTGCCAGTGGCACTGGGACACTAGTGTTTATCCATAATGTGACACGAGACAGAAGCAGCCAAATTAATTGAGGTGTTCAGACACATACTGTCTGCTCAAATGACGCTACAGTCAAATTGATTGGGAGGTGTTTCATAATACAGATGGACAATGACCCAAAACATATAGCCAAAGCAACCCAGGAGTTTATTAAAGCAAAGAAGTGGAATATTCTTGAATGGCCAAGTCAGTCACCTGATCTGAACCCAATTGAGCTGCATTTCATTTGTTGAAGACTAAGGGGCATGTTTACTAACATTGGAGATAAATATCTGGAGAGATTTCTGGAGATGTTGCCCATAGCAACCAATAAGATCTTTGCTTTTGTTTTCTAACATGGCTGTGGCTGTTTAAATCTAATTGCTGATTGGTTGCCATGGGCAATATCTCCAGAAATCTCTCCAGATATTTATCTCCAATGTTAGTAAACATGCCCCTAAACATCGGACAGAAAGGCCCACAAACAAACCTTAACTGAAGGCCAATGTATAAAATGATGTAAAGAAAATAGAAACTTTATAAAACTTTATAAAACTCACAAATGTGTCCTTGGTTGAAAGTCACACTGTACCAGGCAACCTGAGCTGGGTTTCTCTTTCAGGGTTCCGTTTCACCGTTTTGTCCTGACACAATCAATTAATTAAGCAGATTGATCCCCACTGTGCCTGTACAGCAGAATGGAAACTAATGAAAACAGGAGACTTTTCGGTTTCCATTCCTGCTTCTAATTTGAGTTGATTCATTTGTCTGATCAGCCAGTCACCTCTGTCTGTTTCATTTAGCAATACTCCCATATTTAATATGCATCAAGGGAACTAACAGTCGGCTTATTAGAAGGAGGAGGAGTGCACGTCAGGCTTTATCATTGTTTCATTTATTGAAAGACATGCTCTTGTGTTATTTTGGAGAAAGAAATCTGACCTGTTTTGATGGGTAGCAGAGCTAGAAATTCATATAAGGCTTTGTGTGCACCCTTAAATGGATACTGATATATTCTATACCTGGCTTTCCCAGAATGCAATGTCCTGCATATGACTTTTTTATTTTCAAATACACTCAAACAGGCCCAACCTGCTTCAGCAACAGAGGAAGTTAGGGTGATGCTCATAGCCCTCTCTACAAGCGAGTAGCACCCCAACCTCCACTGTCACTAAAGAAGGTTCTGTCTTGAAGACTGGAAAGTCCTATTACTATGACCCTACCTCTATAGCAGCTAATGTGAACCTATCTTGGAGGTTTGGTGGCTCTGTTGCTTAAAATAGCGAGTTCCTACCTAATCCTAAATTACCAATAGTGTAAACATGTATCTCAGCTGCTGGCTGCAAAATGTGGGCTATTGCGTTACATTGCTTGGCCCCTTCTCTTAATATTGCTGTCATTAAAGGGATACTGTCATGCGGAAAAAAAAAATCAAAATGAATCCGTTAATAGTGCTGCTCCAGTAGAATTCTGCACTGAAATCCATTTCTTAAAAGAGCAAACAGGTTTTTTTTTATATTCAATTTTGAAATCTGACATGGGGCTAGACATATTGTCAATTTCCCAGCTGCCCCAAGTCATGTGACTTGTGCTCTGATAAACTTCAATCACTCTTTACTGCTGTACTGCAAGTTGGAGTGATATCACCCCCCTCCCTCCCCCCCCCCAGCAGCCAAACAACAGAACAATGGAAAGGTAACCAGATAACAGCTCCCTAACACAAGATAACAGCTGCCTGGTAGATCTAAGAACAGCACTCAATAGTAAAAACCCATGTCCCACTGAGACACATTCAGTTACATTGAGAAGGAAAACCGCAGCCTGCCAGAAAGCATTTCTCTCCTAAAGTGCAGGCATAAGTCACATGACCAGGGGCAGCTGGGAAATTGACAAAATGTCTAGCTGGAGTAGCACTATTAACTGATGCGTTTTGAAAAAAAACATGTTTTCTGATGACAGCATCCCTTTAAAGAAAGGCCAATATTCTACACTGCTTCCATTGAAAGTCACTCTAAGACAAACGTGTAAAAAATTTTACACAATTTTATTTTCCACAGTGAAAGCTCAGAATTACAAAAAGGCCTTCTCCCATAGATTCCATTTTATGGACTATTGTCCCGCTGTTTTTTACACAGCATAATAAATGTGCCCCTTACTGTGGAAACTGGCTAACCATTAACATTACTATTAGATGGCAGACATGTTCAGGTATAGGGCCTGTGGTTTCTGAATAGCAGATCTTGCCATAATTGGGATTTTCAGAATTGTAATAATATGAGAAAACATGGCATTCTCTACTATATCTTCCCCAATGCTAGCCAGGGCTCTATACTCTTTTTCAGACATAACACCAACTAAAGGGTCCACATTTTTTTTTTAAACACAAAGATTCATCACTCCAAAGTTCTATAAAGTCTCTCCAGAACAGGACAGAAGGCTAGAGTCATAACAGCTTTTACTGTAATTATTATTTTACTCTGAAACCGTATTTAACTCATTACGTGCTTTTGAGTATTGTTGGTCTTGATCATCATAACATTGTGGTTTTGCAGCAGGAGTTAAACTATTCTTGTTTCACCTCATGTCTCAGTTTCCAATAATTGTCAATTTTACTATTAAATATTTTGCTTTCTTGTCTTTTTATTCAGCATTTCCGTGTTTTCACATAGGGGGTTATTTCTTAAAGGTCGAGTTGTGTTTTTCAAGGCTAGTTTTCAGTAAAAACTTTTTTAAATTTTTTGAGATTTATAATGCCCCAAAGCTGCAAAACAGCCCGAATCCGAAAATACTCCAGCTAAAACCTGTCTGGTCATGTAGAAGACAATGGCAGAGGTCCCTGGAACCATTTGAATATATTTTTCCATTCATGATTTTTTTTTTTTTCTTTTCAGTGGTTTATGCTCGAAAACTTTTTTGCAGATAACTCAATTTCAGTTTCCCCCTGATTGCATTCAATCGTGTTTTTTGCATTTGGGGTTTTTCATAAAAAAAGCAAACATTTGAGTTGTGACTTTATTCAAGGTAGAAAAAGCTTTACAAACCAGACCTTTGATAAATAAATAGTGCTTGAATTGGTGCGGGATGGCATCCAGTTACATTTTTTAAATGGCTGATCTCCATCCCGTCAGGCGGGATGGAGCGAATTATAATACTGGAGCCGTTTTTTTTTTTTAAACTTTCCTTCGTTTTTGCCCTGTGATTTTAAGGTTGACAGATGTTCTGTCCAGTTCTGTGAGGGCGCCAAATAAGACGGCATCTTATTGCCTGGGCGGGCCCTAGAAATGAACCAATAGGCTGGCTGCGCACTGCAGGGTGCACCAGACAGTCGGCGTGAGGAGAGCAAATTGCATTTTTTGTATAATGGCAACGCTAGAGAAGTTGACTCCTGACTTGAGACAAATGCGCATTGTGCAGTTACGCACTTTAAAAGGTGGCGGCTGAGGGAGGCAAATAAATGAGTATAGCAAGCAGGGCAGGGGGCAAGGAAAGAATGTGTGTGCAGTGTCGGACTGGCCCACCGGCATACCAGGAAAACTCCCGGTGGGCCAAGGGCTCTCCTGCTTGTAAACATTTGGCCTATTTCATGGTCATTACCAATTTCTATGAGAACAAAGAGGATAAATAGATGGATTAATAGATTATAATATGAGAAAGAGGAAGAATAATAGTACTGATAGTGGGCCCCTGGTCTGAGGTCTTTGGGTGGGCTCCTGGTGTCCCAGTCCGACACTGTGTGAGGACCCCCGAGGTAACAGTCCCAGTGGGCCCAGGACCCCCAGTCCGACACTGTGTGTGTGTGTGAAACACGGGGAGGATGGTTTTACTCACTGAAACAGCTAAACGCCTATTGGTCTATTGGAATTTGGCAGATAAGGGGAGAGGCCAGAGGGAAAAAACATTTAACAGGCAAATGGGTCAGAATTTAGGGAAATAAAATGCAGCAGAGGGTGGAATAAAGTTAAAGGAGGCAGAATGCAGATAAGGTCAGGAATGAGCTGAGAACATTAACATATAATATATAAATGAATGATAGGGCAAAAGAACATCAGGGAAAAGTAGATAATGTACACAGAAAGAATGAGGCACATTTTGCTCTATTAAAGTAGGAACTTTTGAAGCAAGTAGTAGGATGTGGGTGAGAACGGTAAAGAAGGACAACCAAGGCTTTCACAATCTGCTGATATATTTTGTGTGATTCCACTTCTGTAACTTTACATGCTTCTAAATGCACATACTGTATATACATTTCATTTGAAGCTAC